>JARKHS020001925.1:0-25000 GCA_030143305.2 Amblyomma americanum | reverse complement strand
AACGGTACAGTTGTAGCATAGAGCGCACTGATGCGCCCCAAGACTTTCCCCCGAATAAGGAGAGGACGTGGACAATCGCAATTAGTCTCTTTCTCATGTCGTAGACATGTGGACTCCACGAGAGGTTCCTGTCGATGACAACACCAAGGAATCTGTGGCTTCTCTCATAGGGAATGGCTTCACCATTAATGCGAATGGTGTAGCGTGACATTATTTTGCGTGTGAACGCCACAAGTGAACACTTTTCGGTCGAAATGTTCAGGCCCTGCAAGCGAACATAAGATGTCAATATCGATGCCGCCTTTTCATGTCTTGCACGAACTTGAGGACGGGTCACCACTGATGCCCAAATACAGATGTCATCTGCATATACCGAGATCTGAGCAGATTGTGACAATACGTCGACCAGGCCGATGAGAGCAAGGTTGAAGAGAACAGGGCTCAGCACTCCACCCTGAGGGACTCCGCGCGAATTTCGGTGTAAGGACGTTGGTCCGTCCGCAGTCAGGACAAAAAACAATCTCTCTGATAAATAGCTGCGTATCCAGCTGAACGTGCGGCCTCCGATCTCAGCAGCTTCCATTGCGTCCAAAATGGCCTGATGCGTTACGTTGTCGTACGCGCCCTTGATATACAAAAACAATGCCACGGTCAATCTTTTCAAACTTTTGCTGTGGTGCACCGACGTTACAAGGTCAACCACGTTGTCGATAGAAGAGCGGCCCCGTCGGAACCCAGACATAAAGGTTGGATAAATCTGATATCGCTCCAAGTACCATTCCACGCGTGTGAGCAGCATTCTTTCCATCACTTTGCTGACGCAGCTGGCGAGTGCAATTGGACGGTATGATGAAAGGCCGAGCGGTGATTTCCCCGGCTTAAGAAGTGGAACCAGACGAATGGTCTTCCAATCATGAGGAACTATGCCAGCAGTCCATGACTTGTTATAAGTGTCCAAAAGAGCCCGTCGAGCTTCTTTGCCAAGGTTGGCAAGTGCGGAGTACGTCACACCATCGGGCCCTGGTGATGATGACCTTCTACAAGAAGCCAGCGCAGCATCAAATTCTTCCATGGAGAATAGTGCATCCATCCGAGAATCCCGTGAGGGTGGAACATTGTTGCAGTGTAGCGTTGCGCCTGGATTCGGAGGGCCTGTTATTCTTGTGCAGAAATCTTCAGCTACCTCAACCACACTGCGCCTTTGGTGGAGCACTACGGATTTGAACGGGTAGCGCTGTTGAGGGCACGTGCGAAGACCCCGAATTACACTCCAAACGCGTGACAAAGGCTTCCATGGATCAAGTGTTTTGCAAAAAGTCGTCCACCGTTGTGTTTGCAGTGCCTGAATTCTGCGCTGAATCTTCTTCTGTATGCGCCTAGCATCTCTTAGGTCTAGGCGCGACTTTGTGCGTCGGTATCTGCGCTCTGCCCTGCGCCTTTGGGATCGCAGTCGCTGCAATTCGAAGTCAAAATCGGTGTAGTTAGCGACAGGGTTAAAGGGGCAGGTGGCGTGTTCCAAGGCCTCCTTAATTTTTTGTCCAAGACCGGTAGAGAAGCCCTCTGCGCAAGCAGCCTCCATAAGTAATTTAAAAACTGTCCAGTCAATGCGCTGCCTACACGTGGCTGGGGAAAATGTGGAATGGCCGTTAATAATCAGATAGGTTAAGATATGGTCGCTGCCATGGGTTTCTACATCCGAAAACCACCGGACGCTCTTGTTAAGGCGCTTTGAAACGAAAGTCCAGTCCAAGCAGCTGCTATAAGTCACCCCTCGTATATAGGTCGGGCTTCCGTCATTCAGGCACTGGAGGTCATGGTCACAGGCGAAGGACACAAGCTGTCTTCCCCTAACGTCCATCCTAACGCCTCCCCACATGGTGTGATGAGCATTGAAGTCACCCATAATAACCCATGGAGCAGGTGTAGCTGCCATCAAACCACTCAACCTTCTGGCGTCGAAACGACTTGATGGCGCCAAGTACACCGCCAGTAGCGTAAACGTCAGGTCATGGCTATTCACTGTCAGGCAAACGTACTGATTCTCTTCGTTCGGAGGAACTGAATGTTGCCCATATGTAAGTTCACGTCGAATGTAGACGATGAATTTGCTGTATCTGTTGCACGTAGGTGATGAAAATGCCTCGTAACCGGATATTAGCAAAATTTCCGGGGTCTTCGGTTCACAAATCACAAGAATGGGGAAGTGATTCTCGTAGATGTAGTGCCGTAAATCGGGAATCCGGGACTGGAGCCCCCGAGCATTCTATTGGAAAATGAAAGTTTGCTTGACTTTCTTTTGAAAGGACAGGTGCGAAGGAGCCATGATGCCGTCTACTGTAGAGCCGCAAGAACTGGATGTAGCGCGTCCAGCACATGAAGTGCGCTATGTGCTGCTGGCGTGTGTAGGCTGGAAAGCAGAGCACGCATGGCATTCATTAGTGTCGTGAGCATTGCAATCACTTGAATATCTGGGCCATGGCCTTGATCGTGCCTGTTGGCTGGATCAGTCGTAGGGGCTGCACACTACCCTGTGTGCGCCAACATCCCTGACGCAGTAGGCGTAGAAGGCTTTGGCAGTGGTGGCTAAGTTGCATCTGAGGCAGCAGGTCCAGCCTCACCAAGCGCTGGGCTCCCTTGATTTGGTACGGTTTTTGGTGGAGGCAGACAAGCTGCAGTTGGGTTTGGGGCATTATTGTCAAATGTGTCTGCTTTCTTCGACGACCTTCGGCGGCGTGAACGACGTCGTCGCACCTTTGCGGCGGCTTGTTTGTGCGTAGAATGGTCTCGCACCATTTGCTTCAGTACCGCCCGCTCGGTCTTTAGACGGGGGCAGTCCTTCGAGGAAGAGTCATGAGGGCCGTGGCAGTTGGCGCACTTCAAGGTAGTCGCGCGGCAAACATCACCGCTGTGTGACTCGGGGCATCGCGGGTACACGATGGAGTTGATGCAGACGCCGCTCACGTGGCCGATCCTCATGCACTTCCTGCATTGAAGTGGCTTAGGCACAAAAGGTCGAACTGGATGACGAAAGTGCCCAACCTTCACGTACGATGGTATGCAGTCACCCTTGAAGGTCAGCTTGATGCATGGAGATCTGCCTAACCGCTGAACTTGAATGATGGAAATGCCGTCGGTTGCCGGCTTGATAAACATGGGTAAATCTGCATCACAGATGGCGATATCGACGTTGTAGATTACGCCAGCCGTAGTGCCGCTGTCCTGGAGAATAAGTAGGCGTACACTGATCGTAAAAGGATAGTGAAAAGTATCGCTCCTTAGGTTCCTCGAGCACCAAGCTGGATATTTCGGAGTGTTTGGCGCCTAGTGTGAGATTTGCTGTTCCGTTGCTTAGGAAGGTCCTGATGATGTTATACATACGGCTGCCTAATTTTAGTGTTTTTAGGTTTTCAAGAATGACAGAGTGCGCCCCATTATCAAATGCTTTGATGAGATCTACTCCAAGAATGGCGAGAGTGTCTGGAGTTTTTGAATTAAGTATGTAGTGCTTTAGTTGGAGGAGTACGTCCTGGGCGGCGAGACCACGCCGGAAACTAAACATGCATGTGGGCAACAGCTCCCATTCCTCGAGGAAGGTGCAGGGTCGTGTGACTCACATGCTGCTTTAATTTTCCCGCACAAGAGGTGAGAGAAATAGGTCGGAGATTGGTGGGGAGGAAAGGTTTCCCTGATTTTGAGATGAAAACCACTTTCGCTTTGTTTCATTGGGGCGGCAGGCTGCGTTGGTGCCAGCATTCATTAAATAATCGGTTAAGGGCGTTATGTGCGGGATGTCTAAGTTGCGTAAAGCTTTATTGGTGATTCCGTCGAGTCAGGAAGTTGATGAGGTATTTATGTTCTGAAGCTCGGCCATTACTTCTGCTTCAGTGATAGGCTGACTTAGATGGTCATTAGAGAGCCCTGGATAGTTAGGGTGGAGTGTGGATTGGAAAGCTGGAAAATATGTATTCTTAAGTTCCCCAAGTAGCTCTGCTGGCGAAGTGGGGGAGGTCTGAGTTAGTTTTAATACTATTGAGTTACTACTACTGAGTTTTACTACCACTGAGTTAGTACACTATAGGTCGCATCGCCGCCGAATCGTGGCGTCGATTTTGTCAAAATCCTTAATAGAACAAACCTGATGTCGGGAGCTGATCGCAGAAACTGCAACTACTTGACGAAAACTCATTTAAAAAGGCTAAGTTGAAAAGTAATCGCGAGATACTGGTGAAGGCGTCTGCGCAACTGTTCTGGAAATGAAGAAGTGTCTCCCACAGTGTAAGCAAAAGTGCTTAAATAAGTTCTCAATAAGCCACGCATGACAGATCGTTAACAAAACCGGCTTTTCACGCTATCAGGCGACGGCGTCATTCCAACCTTGTGTGCCAACCTTTTGTTTTCTCTATGGCAGTATCTATTTGCGCGCTCCAATACTGCTCAGTAGTTTTGTAGAGATCAAGCTGTCCAGCAAAGTGCGTCAAGGGCACGGCTTTTCATCGCATGTTCGCAAAAATTTGAGGCGTTTTATTGCAGTTGCAATGACAAAATCTAGCGAGCTTATCACTGTTTATTTAACAACGTTTTTGGCGAGAAAACTCTCGCACAATTCGAACCACTTTAATGTACGCTCGATTTAAAAAAAAAGAGCCTGCAACATCATTTCGTGGGGATGCGAGGCTAAGCCGAACCCCTTAAAGACACAGTACACATCGTTTGAGCTGTGGGAGGCGGTGCTGACAAGAGATCGTATCGAGGATCAAACAGTCCTCACAAAACTGGTCCGTCTCACAGCTTAAGCCAATATAACCCCGCAACGCACAAGCATCAAGAAGCATTCTCCTGAATTGAATCATTAAATTTACCTACCTACCTACCTGCCCGCCCGCCTACCCGCCTACACGCCTGCTTGCCCGCCCGCCTGCCAGCCTGCCTGCCTGTCAGCAGAATTATGTTTTTGTTTTTTGACGGAAATGGCCTAGTTATTGACTCACATCTTCGAGGACACCCGAACCAACTAATGGAGGGAAGTAAAACAGCTTATTCTTCCGGTTAACCTCCCTGCCTTTCCTTCCCCTCCTCCTGGGAGTGAAAGAATAAAGAGGGAGAATGATGTTTTCCTACCTACCTACCTACGTGGTCGCCTCTGCAATTCGCCTCCACCGATACCCGACGGGTTCGACCCCGCGCCACGAGCGGTTTTAAGAGCGTTAGCTCTTTTTCATCGCGTTTCGAGATTTCGTGGGGTCTGCTGCCACCGTTAGATCAAAGCGCCATCTGTGGCTGCAACTAGAATGCAGCGCATATCGTATTGACACTTGTAGCGCCATCTACTATAGCATTGTCGAAACAAATGCTGCGTGCCAATGATGAGGTCACGGTCTAAATATGGCGGATAGAGGTGGAACTAGGTGATTATGACGTCAAGGGACAGAATGGCGGCATACTTTCGGTTTCTCGAATTAAAGACGGCGGCCAAAAAATTGGTTGTGCCTCTGCTTAATTCCCCCTCACCAAAAGGTATCGTAAAATTGGTAGAAAAGCTTTCCTGTCAGGGGACCGCTACACATGCATGCATTCCTTCCGCTATATACTCCGGCAACAACGGGCACCCAACCGGGGTCAGTTGTATACCGAATTTGGTCTGCAACTAAAACCCTATGGGTTGTGGTTTAGAAATAAAACCACAATTAAAAATAATGTAAACATTGTATGCATGCAATTACTAATTGTAGCATTACCATATCCCACAGCAAGCCGAATTCAAGGCCCCCCTTGACCCCCCCCCCCACCCAAACGAAGCAAATTCCGTTTGGGACGTACCTTGAGGGGGCGCAACTCGACAGTGGGTAAACGTGCATCGTAATATATCTGATAGAAGGCGCTAGGCATCGATCGTTATACTAGGCGTCGATCGTTACGCTAGGCGGCGTGCGTGCGCGCGTAGCCCAGCATGGTGGCAATCTACCCCGTTTCAAGGGGTATTTATAACATTCCGTTTCTTCAGACGAGCGGCGCGTTCTTCTTCGCTTTCTTCATCTAGTAAACCAAACAGCTAACGCTCGTCACTTCAGCGTCTTCCAGACGGTGACGGCATGTTCTAGTGCGCTGGCACTTACAGTGGCCATTCCCCGCATTTAACCGTTGCGTGTTTGTCTGTTTGCCTGAAGCCGGTGTTGTGGCAACCTGCTCCCCAGAAGGGCTACCTGCCCATATAAATATATATATATATATATATATATATATATATATATATATATATATATATATATATATATATATATATATATATATATATATATATATATATGGGCAGGTAGCCCATCTGGGGAGCAGGTTGCCACAACACAACGCACTACATATTTATATATATATATATATACTTATGAAGGGAGCCAACAGTCACCGAAACCAAGGTGCATAGGGGAACGTTTTTTATTATATGTTGTGCTTATCAGTGGGATATTACAGTACTTAGATTAATAAATCGCTTAAAGAAAATAACTTATAAAGCAGCAGAAAAAACAACCTTGCCGCCGGTGGGATCCGAACCCACGACCTCCGAATATCGCGTCCGGTGCTCTTACCAATTGAGCTACGGTGACGGCTGTCCAATCTGCTGCTCTCGTGGGTATTTATGTTCATTGGGTGTAAGCGAACCTTGAGAGTGTTCACCAGCGCCACCCTCGACCATAGCGGCGGACGTAGCACGTCCTGTAATACCGCGGGCGTGACGTGGAACGTCATCTAACGGCGAGGGCGGAAACTGTGCGAGAGCCCTCTTAAGCTACCTATGGCATCAAGACTGCCAGAACCGAGACCCTCGTTAAGCTATTAGCAGATAATTTAAAGGAAATGAGGGGCCCGTTTGACAAACTTATGAAGGGAGCCAACAGTCACCGAAACCAAGGTGCATAGGGGAACGTTTTTTTTATATGTTGTGCTTATCTGTGGGATATTACAGTACTTAGATTAATAAATCGCTTAAAGAAAATTACTTATAAAGCAGCAGAAAAAACAACCTTGCCGCCGGTGGGATCCGAACCCACGACCTCCGAATATCGCGTCCGGTGCTCTTACCAATTGAGCTACGGCGACGGCTGTCCAATCTGCTGCTCTCGTGGGTATTTATGTTCATTGGGTGTAAGCGAACCTTGAGAGTGTTCACCAGCGCCACCCTCGACCATAGCGGCGGACGTAGCACGTCCTGTAATACCGCGGGCGTGACGTGGAACGTCATCTAACGGCGAGGGCGGAAACTGTGCGAGAGCCCTCTTAAGCTACCTATGGCATCAAGACTGCCAGAACCGAGACCCTCGTTAAGCTATTAGCAGATAATTTAAAGGAAATGAGGGGCCCGTTTGACAAACTTATGAAGGGAGCCAACAGTCACCGAAACCAAGGTGCATAGGGGAACGTTTTTTTTTTATATATGTTGTGCTGATCAGTGGGATATTACAGTACAAAACGTTCCCCTATGCACCTTGGTTTCGGTGACTGTTGGCTCCCTTCATAAGTTTGTCAAACGGGCCCCTCATTTCCTTTAAATTATCTGCTAATAGCTTAACGAGGGTCTCGGTTCTGGCAGTCTTGATGCCATAGGTAGCTTAAGAGGGCTCTCGCACAGTTTCCGCCCTCGCCGTTAGATGACGTTCCACGTCACGCCCGCGGTATTACAGGACGTTCTACGTCCGCCGCTATGGTCGAGGGTGGCGCTGGTGAACACTCTCAAGGTTCGCTTACACCCAATGAACATAAATACCCACGAGAGCAGCAGATTAGACAGCCGTCGCCGTAGCTCAATTGGTAAGAGCACCGGACGCGATATTCGGAGGTCGTGGGTTCGGATCCCACCGGCGGCAAGGTTGTTTTTTCTGCTGCTTTATAAGTAATTTTCTTTAAGCGATTTATTAATCTAAGTACTGTAATATCCCACTGATAAGCACAACATATAAAAAAAAACGTTCCCCTATGCACCTTGGTTTCGGTGACTGTTGGCTCCCTTCATAAGTTTGTCAAACGGGCCCCTCATTTCCTTTAAATTATCTGCTAATAGCTTAATGAGGGTCTCGGTTCTGGCAGTCTTGATGACATAGGTAGCTTAAGAGGGCTCTCGCACAGTTTCCGCCCTCGCCGTTAGATGACGTTCCACGTCACGCCCGCGGTATTACAGGACGTGCTACGTCCGCCGCTATGGTCGAGGGTGGCGCTGGTGAACACTCTCAAGGTTCGCTTACACCCAATGAACATAAATACCCACGAGAGCAGCAGATTGGACAGCCGTCGCCGTAGCTCAATTGGTAAGAGCACCGGACGCGATATTCGGAGGTCGTGGGTTCGGATCCCACCGGCGGCAAGGTTGTTTTTTCTGCTGCTTTATAACTAATTTTCTTTAAGCGATTTATTAATCTAAGTACTGTAATATCCCACTGATAAGCACAACATATAAAAAAAAAACGTTCCCCTATGCACCTTGGTTTCGGTGACTGTTGGCTCCCTTCATAAGTTTGTCAAACGGGCCCCTCATTTCCTTTAAATTATCTGCTAATAGCTTAACGAGGGTCTCGGTTCTGGCAGTCTTGATGCCATAGGTAGCTTAAGAGGGCTCTCGCACAGTTTCCGCCCTCGCCGTTAGATGACGTTCCACGTCACGCCCGCGGTATTACAGGACGTGCTACGTCCGCCGCTATGGTCGGGGGTGGCGCTGGTGAACACTCTCAAGGTTCGCTTACACCCAATGAACATAAATACCCACGAGAGCAGCAGATTGGACAGCCGTCGCCGTAGCTCAATTGGTAAGAGCACCGGACGCGATATTCGGAGGTTGTGGGTTCGGATCCCACCGGCGGCAAGGTTGTTTTTTCTGCTGCTTTATAAGTAATTTTCTTTAAGCGATTTATTAATCTAAGTACTGTAATATCCCACTGATAAGCACAACATATAAAAAAAAAAAACGTTCCCCTATGCACCTTGGTTTCGGTGACTGTTGGCTCCCTTCATAAGTTTGTCAAACGGGCCCCTCATTTCCTTTATATATATATATATATATATATATATATATATATATATATATATATATATATATATACAGCATAGAAAGATAAACGTATTTGGTTGCTAGAGGCAAAAATTCAAATTTGAAAACCCTTCATTCAGCCATAGATTTATTTTGAGTCGACGTTTCGGACAGAGCCTGTCCTTTCTCAAGAAGGGAGGAAGGAAGGAAGGCCTCAGACGTTGCTGGCCTTCCTTCCTTCCTTCCTTCCTTCCTTCCTTCCTTCCTTCCTTCCTTCCTTCCTTCCTTCCTTCCTTCCTTCCTTCCTTCCTTCTTGAGAAAGGACAGGCTCTGTCCGAAACGTCGACTCAAAATAAATTTATGGCTCAAGACTGCGGTTACAGGGGTCTTCTTCCTCTTCTTAAGGAGTTGGCACTGGCAGACATGTACGACACATGAACAAAGAAACAAACGGAGGCAAAGAATACCAGAAAAGATACAGATAGAAAGAGAAAAAGGGGGAACAAATAAAAAAGAAAAACTAAAAAGGAAAACGAAAAACTAAAAAAGAAAAACGCGCTGTCCCCCGCTCATCCTACCGACAGCCTTCCTCAAATAACTCTAAATTTTTAAAATTAAGGAAAATTGTGGCTAAACGCATTAGGCATGAACTACATAGTCATAGCCTAAAGGCCTATCTTGAATCAAAAATCGTACCAAAAGGTTTACAAGTGTCGCTAACACCATCAATGGGTGACCTGTGTGAAGTGGAGAAGGCTAATTGGAATCGTATACTACAATCTGCCTCTTTAAATTTGCTTGAAGTTATCATTGACCACTCTGAGAAGTCGTTGGTGGCTCTGAGAATGGAAGAGAGTCGTGCGCATCAACAAATTACCCTTACCGCGCCGGAGGCCACAGAGCTTATGTTCTTTGAGGAAAAGAGAGCGATTGAGGTACGCGAGACCAAACGCAAAAAATACATTCGAGACGGGGTTCCACACCACGCGTGGTCAAATTCAATAACAAGCGAAAAAGAATCAAAAACGGAGGCAGCTACAAATATTAACCCCACTGTTATAATAAACAACAACAAATCCATAGAACGACACAAACATCAAGAGTTCAAAAAACACGCGCCGAACGATCTGAAATGACAGCATCTACTAATAACAATCCTGCGGTTCCAAGCGCCGACCTTGCTTTCCAGCATAACATTATTAATCTATCAACTAGGGCCTTAACGACAAAGGAAAGATCCATCCTTTCTCGAGGCCTTACATTATGTCCCACCACCGGTAAATACAGCGAATTCTCGGTGTTAAAAGATTTGAACAACTTTGCACGAATGTTGCGACTCCGGGAATACTTCTTTGATCGGGCGCGGGTTACAGCGGATAGCAGAGAACTCGTCGTTACTAACTACCACTGAACTCCTAATATAGGAAGGGACAAACACTTGGAGACGTACATTAACGCCGTCCAGAAAGACATTCTTTACGCCTACAAGAACCACACTCCAGGGAGGCAGAACTTGTCTAAAAACGAACGGGATGCATTGAAGGCTCTGAGCAGAAGGACAGATATAATCATAAAGCCAGCGGATAAGGGAGGTGGTATAGTTGTCCTAGACAGCGAAAAATACATTGAAGAAGGCTTGAGACAACTCTCTAACATTAATTTCTATCAACGTCTTGAAGCAGACCCATCTGCGCAATACCAAAATTTTGTAGCGGAGACCCTGGGTCAACTTTCGAAGAATGGGGACATATCCCTACGGTTATCTAAAGCCCTCACCGCACCACACCCGTCGCCAGGCCGATTCTACATGTTACCGAAAATCCACAAAAAGAATAATCCTGGCCGCCCTATAGTATCCGGTATCGGCACGATTACAGAACCAATTTCCAGTTACATTGACACACTAATTAGACATATTCCAACAACACACGCATTATACATACACGACACAAACCATTTCCTTCGCGCAATAGCAGGTCTCAAACTCCCGGAAGGAGCCTTCCTGGCAACACTAGATGTAGTCTCTCTCTACACAAACATTTCTCATTCCGATTGCATTAAATCTCTGATCGAAGCGTATGAACAAAACAGAAAACAGAAAACAGGAAACCCCTACCTTATGTGTTTTAGGAATACTGGCAAGAATCGTACTCGAATATAACAACTTCGAATTTAACAATGAACACTATTTGCAAATTAATGGCACAGCCATGGGTACAAGGATGGCACCCACCTACGCCAATATCTTCATGCATAGTATTAAATCCAAATTTCTGAATGATTGCCCCATTAAGCCCACCCTATACAAACGCTACTTGGATGACATCTTTTTAATATGGGCTGACAAAGAGCAAGAACTCATACGTTTTATTGAAAACTTCAGCCTCGTCCACTCAAACATATCTTTCACTTACACGTACTCCAACACCACAACTAACTTTCTAGATGTTGAGATTTCGGTAAACGAAGGCTCACTCACAACCGGTGTATATGGAAAACCGACGAACCGCCAACAATACCTACACTTTCAAAGCTGCCATCCTCGTCACTCTAAAACAAGCATCCCATACTCTCAGGCACATCGATTTAAAAGATTATGTTCCCAAGACGAGGACTTCGTAAAAAAGTCCAAACTCATGCTAGAAGTCCTCATTAAGCAACGATACCCCCCCCCCCCGCCATTGTCGATGATGCCATTGAAAAGGCTTCTAAACTCAACCGAGAGCAAATACTGGAGGGACGTCGCTACAACGAGGAAACAGATCACCGGGCAAATCTCGTACTTACCTTCACCAGTAACCCGCCTAACGTAAACAAAATCCTCAGAAAATATTTAAACATTCTCTAACAAAGCGAGCGCCTCAGCAAAATTTTCACTGCTCCCCCTCACGTAGTCCAGAGACGACCAAAAAACATTAAAAATATTCTAGTACACTCAAAAACAAATAACCAGCCGGTTTTGGGATGCCGGCCCTGTGGAAAAAGTAGATGCCAGGTCTGCAAACACATACAAACATCAAGCTGTGCAGTAAACACAGCTTCAGGCTTCAAATGGGAAATTAATGGCAACTTTGATTGTGATTCCTGCAACGTAATATACCTCCTAGAATGCAGTGTGGGCAGTATGCAGTACATTGGACAGACCGTCAACCCTCTACGAATTCGCATTAATAACCACCGCGCGCATATCTTATCCCTACCCAACCTTCCCTTGTCAAAACACATTAATGAGCGAAACCACCCATTTGATGCAATTAAGTTAACAGTCCTACAGGGTGGGTTCCACAACACCCGGTAAAGAGAACAACGTGAATCGTACTTCATTTACAAATTTGAAAAAAATCCTCACGGCATTAATGAAAGTCCAGGTGTATTGTCCTCCACCCGCCCCTTGCAGGGCCGTTGCTGACATTACGAGAGCCACCTTGACATACGTCGGTTGTTTCTTGCCAGCGATATCTTTTTCAAGCTCACACAAATTTCTTCAATCTCCACCCCATCCCGCTAATATCTTCCCAGTTCGGTTACCTTGCTGACGGGGTGCAATTGAAGAACCCTTGCCTAAGTGCTCACGCCATTCACATTTACCTCAAACACGAAACTTACCCGAACTCGGATGTTTATCCACTTTTTGTTTTCTTGTTTTGTGGGTGTTTTCAGGCACAGTGCACGTGTGTGTAGTTAAACTCACGGCGCCGCTGATTCTACCTTGACTCGGGCTGCCGAAATGGTTCCAGATGACGGAAGTCTCCTGTCCTGTCTGCATTTTATTCTGTTTATTTGTTTACTTTTTCTGGCCAGGGCACGCGAGTGAACGCATCTCTAATTTTTGTATGTTGGACAATTCCGCCACCATCTGTTTCTGTCATTTGGATTCTGTCATTTAGCCGCCACACGACACTGGCATGAGCTCGGATGTTTTACTGTTGTGTGTCTGGGTGTTTTCATGCACAGTGCACGTGTGTCTAGTTAAGCTCACGGCGCCGCTGATTCAGCCTTGGCCCTGGCTGCCGAAGTGGTTCCAGATGACGGAAGCTCCGGCCCTGTCTGCATCTTATTCTGTTTATTTGTTTACTCTTTATGGTCAGGGCACGCGAGTGCACGCGTCTCTAATTTTTGTGTGCAGGGCGATCCCGCCACCGTCTGTTCCTGTGCACCTTACACACCGCCGCTCTGTTGCCTTGATGGGTAGTTATCATACCCTCCCGCTTCGTGTTTTTCTCTTTTTTTTCCCCGCGGCTGCGGGGTGGGCGGCGGGGGACAGCGCGTTTTTCTTTCTTAGTTTTTCTTTTTTATTTGTTCCCCCTTTTTTCTCTTTCTATCTGTATCTTTCCTGGTATTCTTTGCCTCCGTTAGTTTCTTTTGTTCATGTGTCGTACATGTGTGCCAGTGCCAACTCCTTAAGAAGAGGAAGAAGACCCCTGTAACCGCAGTCTTGAGAAAGGACAGACTCTGTCCGAAACGTTGACTCAAAATAAATCTATGGCTAAATGAAGCGTTTTCTACTTTGAATATACATATATATATATTAAGGAAGCCAACAGTCACCGAAATCAAGGTGCATTGGGGAAAGTTTTTTTTTAATATCTAGTGCCAATCATTTAGTTTTTGTAAGAAAATTACTTATAAAGCAGCAGAAAAACAACCATGCCGCCGGTGGGATCCGAACCCACGACCTCCGAATATCGCGTCCGGTGCTCTTACCAACTGAGCTACGGCGACGGCTGTCCAATCTGCTGCTTTCGTGGGTATTTATGTTTTGCGTGTAAGCTAACCTTGAGAGTGTTCACCAGCGCCACCCCCGTCCACAGCGGTGGACGTAGCACGTCCTGTAATACCGCAAGTGTGACGTAGAACGTCATCTAACGGCGAGGGCGGAAACTGTGCGAGAGCCCTCTTATGCTACCTATGGCATCAAGACTGCCAGAACCGAGACCCCCGTTAAGCTATTAGCAGACAAGGCAAATGAAGTGAGGGGCTCGTTTGACAAACATATTAAGGAAGCCAACAGTCACCAAAATCAAGGTGCATTGGGGAAAGTTTTTTTTTAATATCTAGTGCCAATCATTTAGTTTTTTTAAAGAAAATTACTTATAAAGCAGCAGAAAAAACAACCATGCCGCCGGTGGGATCCGAACCCATGACCTCCGAATATCGCGTCCGGTGCTCTTACCAACTGAGCTACGGCAACGGCTGTCCAATCTGCTGCTTTCGTGGGTATTTATGTTTTGCGTGTAAGCTAACCTTGAGAGTGTTCACCAGCGCCACCCTCGTCCACAGCGGTGGACGTAGCACGTCCTGTAATACCGCAAGTGTGACGTAGATCGTCATCTAACGGCGAGGGCGGAAACTGTGCGAGAGCCCTCTTATGCTACCTATGGCATCAAGACTGCCAGAACCGAGACCCCCGTTAAGCTATTAGCAGACAAGGCAAATGAAGTCAGAGGCTCGTTTGACAAACATATTAAGGAAGCCAACAGTCACCGAAATCAAGGTGCATTGGGGAAAGTTTTTTTTTAATATCTAGTGCCAATCATTTAGTTTTTTTTTAAAGAAATTTACTTATAATGCAGCAGAAAAAACAACCATGCCGCCGGTGGGATCCGAACCCACGACCCACGACCTCCACGACACTTGCGGTATTACAGGACGTGCTAGGTCCACCGCTGTAGACGAGGGTGGCGCTGGTGAACACTCTCAAGGTTAGCTTACACGCAAAACATAAATGCCCACGAAAGCTGCAGATTGGACAGCCGTCGCCGTAGCTCAGTTGGTAATAGCACCGGACGCGATATTCAGAGGTCGTGGGTTCGGATCCCACCGGCGGCGTGGTTTTTTTCTGCTGCTTTATAAGTAATTTTCTTAAAAAAACTAAATGATTGGCACTAGATATTAAAAAAAACTTTCCCCAATGCACCTTGATTTCAGTGACTGTTGGCTTCCTTAATATGTTTGTCAAACGAGCCCCTCACTTCATTTGCCTTGTATGCTAATATATATATATATATATATATATATATATATATATATATATATATATATATATATATATATATATATATATATATAGCGCAAGGACGCCAACTTTTCCGTAGTGCGGTTACGACGTCAACAGGTTACGCTTGCGCTAAAGCCGTTGTGTTTAAAAATTTCTCTCAAAGATTTTCCTCACGGGCCACTGAAAGCATGGTGTACCGTGCTCTTATTATAGCCAGGTTTTTTCGGTTGTGCCCACCTTGAGTAGGCATTCGTCGCTGTTGTGAGCCCAGAGTTACGCTTCTTGCTTTCTGCAATTTTTTCAGCTGCTACAGAGATGCTTGTTTACTGCTTTTTTTAAGCGAAAGTTATTGCCCCAGGTCATCAATGATGGGGGAAGATGTGATGAATGATATAGTGGAGATTAAATGAATAGAAAACGGTCAGCTGATTTGATGAAGTCCAGTAGAGAACGATGGTACGGTCCCTGCGTCCAGGCAATGTATGAAGAAGGGTTGCTTGGTGAAAAACCTGCTACCATCAGGTGCCGGATCCTTGTAGGCTTGAGAGCTGGGCAGTCCCACAGTAAGTGATGAATGTCGGCTTCAATGTCTTCGTGTTTACATATCGGACACCCTGGCCGAGCAAACAATTCTCGGCACTGAGGCCACTTCTGAGTGATGGCTGGTGTGAGGGCAACCCCGACCCGGATCCTCCTAAGCGCAACCTCCTCGTCATGAAAAGAAAATGCGCACAGGCCGGGCGTCAGAAATTGACAGCGGGCCGAGGTCGGGTTCGGAGTCAGGACCGAAGTAGCGGCGGTTAAAGCCGGACCCAGTCTAGATACCGGCCAGTGCTGACCTCTGGCGCTGAGTATTAAATTATGTTTTTTGGCTTTCCTCGAATCTAAAGCCCGCGCTATGGCGTTTTAGCATTCCAATGTAGCACTTCCTATTTCTACAGCATTTGAGCAGTATTGATTTTTCAGTAAAACGGCGAGTTGAACGAGATGGTACACTCTTGAACAAACACAGCCCAGGAAGAGCATCTGCTTCTTTCTTGTCCCTGTTCCTGCGCTGTTTTTATTCAAGCATTGCTTCCTCACTAGAATCGCAGCCTCCAGGCAACTTTATTTTTGTCTCACAGGAGGCGTGGGCCCGAGATGGTGGAAGGGACATTCGCAATATTCTAATATCGGACCGACAGTTCTAGGAAACTGAAAGTGACGGACGTAGGCATTGACTTGTTTCCTGTTTTTAGAAAAAAGATGGCCAGGTGATATGAAGTAGTATTATGCATGCCTCCAAGGTGAGAGTCGCATCTGCCAGCGTCGGTCTTGCGCACTGTTAAAACAATCGCCAGGTACCAACAAGAGAAAGTCACCGAATAAAGCTTCGAGGGCTTGCGCCATGGTTTGAGCGGTATCGAACCTCAAACGCGCCGAATGGTGGCTCCAACAGTGACCACATCACCAGCGCCGCCTCGTGGCTCTTGCCACGTAAACTAGACGCCCAGTGCGTTGCCCGGTTGCATAGCAGACGCGCACCCACAGCGCTGCCAGTCTGTCATCTCGGGAGATTCGACGTCTGCTTTTGTGCGGTTTTCCATGCAATGAAAGCCTTGACGCCACCGCTGTTACATTTAGTTGTCATTGCTTTTCTTCGGGCCTGGACGCGGATTCACTATCTCGAGACCCCTCTCCACTCCTCCCACGCTTGGTTTCGCCGGCGCGCCACGCCGCCGGCCGCTGCTTTCCACCACGTGAGCAACCACGTGACCAGCCACGGCGCCGTAACGCTGAAGGCTCGAAATGCTAGCGTAAAGGGCGACCCACATGGAGCGAACTTAAGCTGCGGATATTGGCCTGCACGGCGGAACGCAGGCGCACTGCCGCCGTGCAGCACAACAAGCGGCGGAAAACGGGCGGCTTGCCGCCAGACCGCTGCCGCCAGGATTTAGAAACAGCTTGATTCCATACGCTTATTAATATGATGAAAACAACTGTGCATTTACAATTCAGCTATTATTTATTAAATTACGACAGAAAGGCCGAATTGTTCTTTGTGACCCATTTCTGAACCAAACTAGCGAACTTGTTTGAACCTCCCGCGCTTCCTTACCACTACCGACGCGTAGTGGCTAAGCTTAGCAGCTTTGAAAATCCCGAAGCATTCTGAAAATCTGGCTCGTTTCATCGCTAACATTTTTTGCTGCGGCCATCTTCAGACAGAGCGAAAGCTTCGTGCGACTTTTGTTTGTCGTGAACGTGAGGCACAGTGTAGCGGCAACGACGAGCTCGTGGTGAAGCGAGAGGCCGCTTCGGCAGGCACGGCCATGTAGAAGCGGGTGGAAGTCAGACGCGGTCGCGCCCTGATTGGCCTGTTCTGATAGCCCACGTTGGCCGCTTCCAGCCATTGGCTGACCGCCGGGCGAACAGTTGCGCCAGTCTTTCTGTTTCTCCCGTGTACGTGGCTCGTCTACTGTTTTGCGCACATCGATCATCTGTGATATCTAGCCCGGCTTGATCGGCGGCGGACGGCCGCCGGGCAGCCGGATGCCAGTTTTTCGCAAGAAAAACGCTCGACGTGGGTCACCGTTAATGTAGGCCCATGGCGAGCACACCAGCTGCGTGCTCTGACGCCACTCCGCGCATGCGCAGAGCTGACGAGGCGGGCGTGATCTCCTCCACAATCAGCGCAGCGGCGAGGCGCGCCGCGCGCTCACCAGCTGCGGGCTATGACGTCACTCCGTGCATCTGCACAACTGGCTGAGCGGCGGTGCCACGGCTCGGCGCGCAGCCACGCTGACCTCGCCATGCAGCTGGCGTAATGTAGCTCTCGCTATAAAACCATCAATCCCTAAAAAAGCCCCAGCATCTATGTCAGGGCGCCACCTTACCTGTGCCGCAATAAATACCATGCGGACCACCTTCCACGGCAGGCCACTGGTGAAGGATTCCCGCCACACTTGGTTCACCGTTTCCCATGGGAGCAGTTTGCGGTGGTCAGGTATCTGGGCAAGCCCTCTGCTTCGAGGTTCTTGGCCCAGATGTAAGTTGTCTATCAGGTACTCTGAGGAGCAGCCTTGGTACAGCGACGAGTTGATGGAAGGTTCGAGCAAAGCTTCGATGTTTTTGTCGTTATTGTCTCAAAAACGATGGCACATACCCACGGTGGGGGATTTGTAAGGGTTTGGTGCAGATCCTGGGCAGCCTTGGCAGCGTGGCACGTGGCTGAGTTGTGTCGTCTTTCTCTTCGGCACCTTGTATCGAATTTAGGAGACAAAAAGGGCGCGAACAAAGTGGGAGCGTATGGGTGGCGAAAAAAAGGCCGCATTTAAAAGGGAAAACTTCAAGCATCATGATGCCCGACTTAAAATGGCTCAGTTTAAGGGCCTGAAAGTTATCGGAAGTACTACTTCCTAGATTTTAACAATACCGCACCAACGTCGACTGATCATTTGGTCAGCTCTGCATAATAATAATAATAATAATAATAATAATAATAATAATAATAATTGATTTTTGGTGGAAAGAAAATGGCGCAGTATCTGTCTCATATATCGTTGGACACCTGAACCGCGCCGTATGGGAAGGAATAAAGGAGGGAGTGAAAGAAGAGAGGAACAAATAGGTCCGTAGTGGAGGGCTCCGGAATAATTTCGACCACCTGGGGATCTTTAACGTGCACTGACATCGCACAGCACACGGGCGCCTTAGCGTTTTTCCTCCATAAAAACGCAGCCGCCGCGGTCGGGTTCGAACCCGGGAACTCCGGATCAGTAGTCGAGCGCCCTAACCACTGAGCCACCGCGGCGGGGCAGCTCTGCATCAGAGACCATGGTTGCGAATAAGACGAGGGCATTCGCTAACAAAGTGAGATTTCTCAAGGTGAGCGTCTTCTTTATATTAGGGTTCGTTTCCCCTCTGAGCCAAGCATCAGGGGATGTCTTGCAACCAGCTTGCTTATCTCTTCAAGATTACATCATTGCGAGAGCGGGATATATTTGATATTCAGGTTTTCAATGTTTCCTTTAACACAAAACTTTACTAGTGGCTTTTTGCCTTAATTGCGTTAATGTGTTTTACTGTTAGAATGTCAACCACCCAGATAATCACCCACTGTGGATATATGTAGCTCCTCCAGAGGCCAACAACAAAAATTGCGAATGTGATGTGTTTCGCTCTTCTCTTGTCATCATCATCATCATGAGTTTTTATCCTATAAGGGAATCTTCGGCCTAGGAGCGCCACGGCACGAGGTAGTTTTCATTGCCCAAGGTGGGGCCAAAGACCCACTTCCCAAGCATGTCACCCTAAAGCAGCCGGGCACCAGGCAGGGGAAAGCTTGTACCCACTGTACCGCCGGTGGGTACCCGACGGCACTGGGGACCGAACCCCGCACCTCCCGCATGCGAGGCGGATGCTCAAGCCACTAGGCGACCACTGTCGTCAATCTTCTCTTGCTCAGAGTAGACGTAATGCCTTCGGTGCACGGGCGGCTCCTTTCTTAGAGCGTCGCAGGTAGCGAAACAGCAGGGGCTGTGCATGCCTGTAGTCTCCAGACTCTTTTAGAAACTTCGAGAACCGCGTCAAAAGGAGGTTTCGGGAGTTGCAAATCACAAATCAGGGGCAGTAAAGAATAGTTTTTGCCGCTACAAACACATTCGGGTACCTAATCGAACAATGATTCTAATGAGTGATGTGAGGGCTGGTGGCCTTGTACATGCGGGACAATTTCTGAGGTGCAGACATGCAAACCTACACTCCCACTTTTTGGCTAAGCATTTGAGAGCGTGCGACACCTGTTGGATATATGATCCAGAACTGCTCGCATAATGAACGAAGAGCTCAACTACGACAGCCCCGCTACAGCGGCCGCTGCCAGTGCCTCATGGATATTCCCTCGGCATGCATATACAAGACGCGGGCGAAACATCACTGTGCCGACGTAGCGCACTTCACCTCCAAGGCTCGTTTCCCTTCACCCTATGCCTCTCGATTAGCCTAAAACTATTATAAGTTGGCTACTGATCAACCAACCACCTTTCACTTGCTACTGTGCGACTATGACTATTTCTAACAGCCGAGGAATTGTTGCCAGTCGTTGTTCTTAACAAGCAACACTGGAATGTTAAACTTAGTTTTCATTTCATTAAGAATGAGCGTTTAAAAACTAATGACTGCAGAAAACTGGCAGTCATCTTGTGTTCCAAGTCCAAAAATCACTTTCTTGGTACTGTCTGAATTTTTGAAGGGGGTGGCTTGAAGATGCAGAATGCAATATTAAATATATTCCGTAAATTATTAGAAACCACACGGTCCAACGTCGGTATGCTATTTTTGGTCGTCTAAAGAAGGTTTCTAGCGTATATCAGTGTCAGAACGTCAGTTGCCCGTAAGAGATGGCAGCCCGTAACAGCCGCAGGCTGAGTATAATACCCGTGCAGGTGTGATAAGGTTTCGCCAGGTGTCGTGGCGCAGGGATTTACTCGAACCCGGGCTCCATTGGGTAGCGTGTCCGAGCCTTCGGGTTGAAGAAATATGGAACTTGAAGCTTGGAAAAACGAAAAACAAACAGGTTTACCGGCACTTTTCAAGAAACTTGACTACATAATTCAGAAGGAAACAGAAAGGGCAAACAGTCAAAAATAAAAGTTCATTACGTCGAGCGACTAGATGAGTCTTGTCGCCAAGGCCCAGAGCAATCTTTCCTACTCAGGACACTCGTTAAATACACATAGACTCCGCCTCTTTCTCCACACGATTCATAGCTAAGGGAACAGTGGCAGCACATAGCCCGCTGAGCCCTGTGGGAATGAGCGAGGAGGATACGGAGGTTTGCTGCTACTTCGTCCGAAGCAGTCAGTCACGGTAGTTTCGGGAACGCGCTTTTACCCGCTTCCTTTCGTCGTCTTTTCCATTGTGGGTCGCATCTCGCGTTCCGACACAAGACGAGCGTGCCTGGAGAAAAATCCACAGGTAGTTTGGTTGGGTTTTTTTGGGGGGAAAGGAAATGGCACAGTATCTGTCTCATATATCTTTGGACACCTGAACCGCGCCGTAATGGAGGAGATAAAGGAGGGAGTGAAAGAAGAAAGGAATAATAGGTGCCGTAGTGGAGGGCTCCGGAATAATTTCGACCACCTGGGGATCTTTAACGTGCACTGACATCGCACAGCACACGGGCGCCTTAGCGTTTTTCCTCCATAAAAACGCAGCCGCCGCGGTCGGTAGTTTCCCCGAGACATCTTTTTTTCGTGGCGTTAACGAGGGGTCAAACAAAGTGCACCCCGCAGAGTTGTAACACAGGCTAGAATCCCCAAATTTCCGAGGCTGGCACTTGCTGGGAGCCAAGAATTACGAAAGTTTGCAACAAGCAAGGTGGTTACAAAATTCCTTGCACACGCCAATTCGGGAACCCTGACGAAATGTTACACATATATACAGCAATTGGGCACTCGAGCTGCAAATCACAGTGAGGCGGTTACAATGACCAAAATGGGCCCATGGTGGATCACCGCACTCGGCCAGATGCATTCCTTTGTATCTGTCATACTCCTAGTTACCGCGCTATTTCAGTGCCCCCTCATGGACCGATGCCGCTAACGTGCAATTACAAGAAACTAGGGCTGTGGTTGTGGGCTGCACTTGTATTTCTTGTTTTGCCGAGAAGAAACATTGGTGCAAAATTTTACTCTGTCGGTTTTTGGTCAAAAAAATTCTCCGAGCATACCTGCATATTTCCGTAACATGGTTACTAAATGTAAACGCATTAAAATGGCCACACAGTTAGGCCAAGCGTTTCGAACGCAGACTTATTCGCGCGTTCGCACTTGGCTCGTAATTTTTTCTGCACGCAGCAATTAATCTTTGACGCTTGTCGTGATTCTTAACGCCTGATGGGAAACGATGCAGGATGAACACAGCGTAGCGGCATACCTCTCAGAACGCATCGTGCACGATTAAACAAGCTTCTTCTTTTAATCTGGTCATTACTGCATCCGTAGACCATGCTGCGCTGCCCTTCTACTTGCAGGAGAATGGCACGGGCATTTAGAAGCAGCCACAAAGGTTACGATGCCCGCTTTCTCGTGCTTGGAGCAAAGGTACTTTATAGCCTTTCGGACCCCCGCGAAAATTTGACGCTGATTGGTAGGTTCGAGTAAAACCCCTTGATAATTTCAAAGTTGCGCCACTCATAGAACTTCACGGCCGCCGCGCGACCTCCTCGCGTCCTCCTCGCCCCTGCATTGCCGGCCCGCAGGCATTGGCTGCACGCCAGGTTTCGCTTCACTCCGAATGTTCTCCCTTCCGTTGCCCATGGAAAAGCGCGCTGCTTGGTTTAGCTTGTGATGTTCCTTTCGGTTCGCGCCATTTTTCGCCTAGCCTGGGCGCAGCAGACGTAGCACGAATTGGTTTCTGTGCTGTGCGCTCGCGTTATGCCGCGCTGCTGTGCAGTAAACTGCAGTATAATGCGTGAGGATGGATTCGCCGTTTTTAGGATCCCGCAAGGAAAGCGCGATGGACTTCTGAGGACGCAGCGGCTTCGAAACACTCGTAGAAAAGACTTCGTTCCGACAACGAACAGGGTAGCAGCACCGTAGATATTGATTAGTGCTGTGAACAGCAAGCAGTTGAATAAATGGCCTTGGGCACACATTTCCTGAACATGGTAGATGTCGTTTTCTTTTTCTTTTTTTACTCGAACACAAATAGTGCCTTACAGAGGAGTTATTTCGAGCTTGTTCCCCCATATGTGCATAAATTACATGAAGGGATGATCAGCGCTATGCTATTACACGTTGCACTTCTCCTATTGTTGTATTTGATTTGAATACCGCGGCCGGAGGTGGGCACAGTGGTTGAGGGAACAAACGCGGGTTAATCACATCCAAGCCGAAAAAAAGAAGAAATGGGCTTCGGCAGGGCATGCAATGCGAAGGCAAGGTAACCGCTAGTCCTTAAGAGTAACGGATTGAATTCCAAGAGAATGCAAGCGTAGCAGGGGCGGCAGAATATTAGGTGGTCGGATGAGATTAAAAAGTTTGCAGGCATAGGGTGGGCACGGTTGGCAAAGGAGGGGGTTAAATGAAGAAACATGGGACAGGCCTTTCACCCCGCAGTTAGTGTAGTCAGGGTGATGGCGATGATGATGACGAGCATACGCAATGAGCTCAGCGAAAGTACACGCACGCTCCTTTGAGAAACTCCCTGTTAGGTCCACCTGTGCCCGGTTTCTAGACCCTCGGGCGAAAGAATCGGCGACCTCATTGCCGCCGTTTCCAGAGTGCGCGGGCACACAGATGAGCTCTGTGCTCCAGGAGTAGGGGTGGCAGGGTGGATTCTGCCCCTAGCATAATTTAGCTTTGCAGTTTTGTAGAAATAGCTACACTACGGTAGCATTTTGAGCCTTCAGCGTGGCGGCGCCGCCACCCCGTGGCTGCGCCGCCACGCTGACACGTGGTTGCTCACGTGGTGCGGATCAGCTGCCGGCGGCTTGGCGCCATGGCTGATCACGTGCTTCATCACCTGGCTGGTCACGTGGCCAGCCACGTGGGGCGGAGTACCAGCTTCTGCCGGCGGCGCGGCGTGGCGGAGAAACCGGGCTGCCACAGCTGCGCTCATGCGTTGTGTCACGTTGGACGAAGATGAAGAAGGAACGCCAAGCGAATCCGAGCGACGAAAGACTGGCTCTTCAATTAAAATACGCAAGTTCCACTTGGACAGCTGTAGCTATAGCGTCAGTCCATGTTTAACCGCAGCTAAACCACCGCCAGTTTTTTTGAATCGGTGACGGTGAGTATAGAGGTGACACTGCAGCTGCCGAACGCAAGAGCTATAGCTATTTCTTCTGCTTCCTCTGGGTTAGTTCGCTGGGGTAATTCTTTTATAATTGCAAGGGTGTCCCGGGTTTACGCAACCGCTGTGGCTCCGTGCTAGTCGCAAGCAGCATGCAACTTACAGCACGTACGTCGGGCCTAACCACGCGACAAATCGGCTGTCTCAGCGCTACGTAACAAGTGCAGGAAGCCCTGCACTTGGAGTACACGGACTGACATTCGCATAATACCTACCTGCATGCCCCGCTCACATAGGCGGAGATAGACGTGGTGCTATATGTAGCTTTCAACAACTGTGGCGCCGCCACACGGCGCCCGCCGGAATGCGCGTTCAGACAATAGCGCGACTGCAACGCAGAGTGGTCGAATGGTGCTTTAGTCTCGGGAGCAGCACCTTCCCTTTAACATGCGAAAGCTGTAATGTCTGTGTGCCAGCATTTATTAGAAGCAAATTAGGGGGTACAACGGCAGCTGTGAAATGCGTTACGCGTAAGCCGTTTTGGTAGGTGAACACTACAACCACGTACCTGAAAAAGGGGTGTCCGCTGACGAAGGGAGCCAGTTCTGCGTGTTTCATTTCCCGAAAACCAACGGTGCCTTATCCCTCCGTCGGTTTCTAGAAAAGGAAATGCGCACTCTGCCTCCATTTGTACGTGGCTACCATCGCCACTGGTCAATGCGGTTAAGGCGCACACTTACTCAATGAGTCAGGTATGTGCCTTTTCTTTCGTCAAAACCAAATAGAGGTTTAGCAGCAAATAAGAAGTCACGAATACACGAATAAGTCAAAAGTGCCTAATCATCATCATTATCAGCCTGACTACGCTCACTGCAGGGCAAAGGCCTCTCCCATATATCTTCAATTAACCCTGTTCTTTTCTAGCTGCGCCCATCGCATACCCGACAGCGTTGTAATCTGATCCACCAACCTAGCTTTATGCCAACCCCTGCTACGCTTGCCTTTTGTTTGGAATCCACTCTCTACCCTTAAGGACCAGCGGTTATCTTACCGTCACATTACACGGCCTGCCCAAGCCCAATTCTTCCTCTTGATTTCAACTAGTATGTCATTAACCTGTGTTTATTCCCTCACATATTCTGCTCGCTTCCGGTCTCTTAACGTTACACCTATCGTTTTTCTTTCCATAGCTCGCTTCGTTGTCCCTAACTTGA